>CM028693.1:45900373-45932769 GCA_016771965.1 Brassica carinata | reverse complement strand
TGCATCCTCCACTTACATATTATGATGGTCAAGAGGTTAGGAACCTTTGTTGTCCCGTTTCTCTAGATAATAGTGATTTCATAGTGGTTAGTCCACTTATTTAGCGATATATGAATTTAAACTAAACTAATTGTTAAAAATTAGATTGATGTACATGTAACTTGAAAGATGGTTTAGAATACATTAATACAAATTTAGAATGTGGTTAAATAATTTTAAACAACACCAAAGAGTATAAGATTATGTATATAGAGCATTTAACGAAAAACTCAATATTTTAGTAGGGGTTAACCTACAAATTTTGAGAGAAATTCAAAAATATGACAACATTGTTTTATGTAAATGCATCCTCCACTTACATATTATGATGGTCAAAGGGTTAGGAACCTTTGTTGTCCCGTTTCTCTAGATAATAGTGATTTCATGGTTAGTCCACTTATTTAAGCGATATATGAATTTAATGTAAAAAAATTAGAATGATGTACATGTAACTTGAAAGATGGTTTAGAATACATTAATACAAATTTAGAATGTGGTTAAATAATTTTAAACAACACCCCTTAAACCCATGTTGGATTGTTAGAAACCACGGCGATTCTTCCGTAAATTCGATTTTTAACAAAGTTAATTCTAAAATCTAAGTTGAGCCTCATTGCTCAAACCCTTGAAGGCGGAAAGTCACGAATCTAAGTCCATCTCAATCCGATACCGAGGTCGTTGGATTAGAAAGCGATTATCCGAAATCTACTGGCAAGATCCTCCCAAACTCAGATTTCCCGCCTGAGCGACTAAATGAGGGAAAGATCGAACAACGGAAACCCATGGGCCGGCAAGATGGTCTGGCGCCAGCCGATACGTCAGCAGCCCGGCGGCACCCGACTGGCGCTAGCGGCTTTCCGTCAGCGGGCCGACCTGGCGCCGGCGGCACCGACCTGGCGCCCGGTCCACAGCCCTCGATCTGGTCGGTCCTCGTGCCCAGTCCCATCTTGGCTTGTTGGATCAATCTTAAGTAAGTTTGAGTGCGATCACGGTTATTCTAAACACCAATCGTCACGACTATCACGAGGAAATGGGATTCCTTGAATGCGAAACCTTCAAAGACTATTTTCTCGAAAATTTTTGTAAAGGTTTTAATTCTTTGTAGGACAGGAACAAAAGCGTCTTGAAAAACTGCCGTAGAATTTAGGGAACTTAGGACCTAGTTGGATAGTCTAGCAAGCTAAGTCTTAGGCAAAATTTCCAGTCTTGTTCCATCGTTCCTTGATTGTCCAGGCAGAACATGCAAACCGATCTAGTCTCTCGAAGAAACAATAAGCCCGCAGCGTTCTAAAAGCATACTCATCCGCTTCCAAAAGAAAGAAAAAGCATTACACAAGCCGGAAGAGCGGCTAACCGTTTTCTTTAAGTAAAAGAAAGGAAGTAGATGCGTATACTATACCGTATAATCCCATCTTGAAAACTTTTGCTTCAGCATCAAGACAAGCGCTTTTAACAAAGCAAACTCGCGCAATAAGATTAGTCTAAAAAGCGTAGCGGCATAGCAACCGTTACAAACATAGTCTTGAAAACTCTCGTCGTCTCTCGTCGCAAACTTCGACTAAGCGTGTACCAACGTCAGACTAATAGCGGTGGTGAACTTCACGAAAATAACCTTCGATAAAACTCCATAAGTAGTTGAAGCAGCTTTGATCAAAGGTCGAAATCATAAGCGGAAACATCTCCGTGTAATCGCGGAAACATCGCTACTTTAACAATCTGCGATTTTCTATCTCCATGAAACCGGTCATCCATTACTTTCGTATAAACATTTTAAAACAAAACAGCCTATGGAAAAAACATGATGGGTCTCATGCAAAAGCGATTCGCGATCGCATAAAGTGAATGAGGAAAACATAATCTGTGGTCGCGAATATCGCCAGTAATTTGTGAAAGCTCTCCGGTTACCTGCGAAAACCCCTTACATCACTTTTACGAAAAATCCTCTGTATGGTCGAGTCAATTCATACAAAGCAACTTTAGTAAAATAAACATAATGGGTCCAACGGGTAACGGCGTAGACAGTTTTAGCTCCACAAGGTTTCTGGCTCCTGCTTTCACTCCCAGCGGTTACGTCCGAGCAGGAAATAATCATGCGGCGAACCCTTGCGTGTCCTCGTCGATCCTTAAACTTTGTCCCCTCGGATAAAATGAAGCGATTTTCATGCAACAAAACCATTCATGGCCAAAACCTAAAGTGGAAGATCGTTTCTAAAGCCATCAGCCATAACTCAGAAAACTCCGCTATGCTTGGCATGTCTATCTCGGACAAGCGTTATTTGGCCCTCGACCAACTCAGCCCTTCCGTAAAGCCGGACCTGAATTGGCATCCCCATTAAGGACAATGCGTAAACTAACATGACCTTAATAAGGGTCATGGTCTGATCGTTACCAACAACTTCCTTGGCGTCACGGCTGAATCTAGCCTCCATGCCAATCCAAAGCTACTGGCGACCATCGCTCCAATCATAGCGGCTAAAAACAACAATCCGCGATTTGTTCATAGAGCGCCAAGTGACTATTGCATAAGCAATTTGTCATATAACCCAGAATCGAAATCATCACGATAAACTCTTCATACAAAACTCAGTCCTAACAACCATATGGTTAGCGGAAGATTTAAACTCATCGTCAATCGATTAAGTTCTATCGCCCGTAAACCGCGGCATGAAAAACACTATTGTGACAAGGCTCCAAGAGTTATCACGAGTCATCCTTAATATATACAAACAAATCCGGGAAGGCCAGCACTTCCGCGGCTTGTGAATGTAGGCGCTTCTCCCTGGGTCGAACTTGCGACCTCTTGGTCCTCGCGTCCAAGCGAAACAACAGTTTCTGGCTGCGAACATTAAGAAACATCTCAAAGCCAGCGAACATTTCAACCACGAAATGCGGCACAAGGAAACTTCGACCTTCAGCACTGCGAGGCGTCAGCTAGCTTTCGAAGGACATTCTTTTCCTCAAAAGCGTTCCAGGCGAAATCCTCTCTAGAACTCAAAACATACAAACACACCTCTAGCGGTAACATGCCTCTAAACTGGCATCATTTAGTTGTTGCTGATCACAACAAGCGAACTCTAATTTCCTAAGCAGACAAATAGCAGCCCTTCAGGGGTAGGCTCTCTTGCATCCGACAAGGATAAACATAGCGCTATACAAGAAATCAAATTTTGGTTTAGCTCTTAAGTAAAGGAAGTAGCTTCGACTCACGCCAGAACAAATCATATAAGCCGACAACAATTAGCGGTTTTTAAAAGTGCGAGTCAGGTTAAAATGCAAACAGGCAAAGCGAAAGCCGATTTGTCATTCGCAAGTCAGAAACCTAGGTCTTGCCACTAAAGCCAATACGCTGGATCTTGACATCTCACAGACATAGTATGGTATCACGAGATCAAAAATTTGTCTCTTCACTTAAGCCTATTAGTTTCCACGAACTTTTAAATAAATCGGTAAACCGCGGAAAATCTGCTTTATGCAAACAATAGATGCGGTGATCATCAGGGAACTAGGAATGAGGCGACAACTCACACCCTCTTTCTCATGCCGAAAAAAGTTCATAAATAATCGAAAAACAAATACATCAACAGCATCATGCTCGAAAGTCTCTCATGACACATAACCAGACCATATAAGTCTGCGGGAAAAGTCTTAAACTCCAAAGCGAACTACGGAGGCTTGATCCCTACAACAAAGTGCGTAGGCAGCCTTGCCAGCCCCAATCTTACCACTTTCAGCGAACCTTTCAACCATTAATTCCGCCTATCTTACCTGACATGTCTTATGGCTGCCAAGAACATCCGCGAAGGTTCTAGCGAGCTGGGGGATAACTGTTGGTGTCAAAATCGGTCCGCAGCGGAATCAATGACTGAAAGTCTCAGAAAGTATTTCTTGAAACAAAAAGTCTCGGATAATTTGAAAAAAAGTTATCGAGATTTTCTCAAATTAGAATATCCACTCTCTGAGATCGGAGACTTCTGGTCGCGAGTCCCGGAAAGATCGGTCCTTCGCCCAAGGACATCGAGATTCGATCACCACAAAAACCTAAACACAAAGAATCTTGAAACTTGAAGGTGGTTCTCTCAAACCGTGAGGAACAGAAAGCGATCAAGATATCAAATCGAAGCCCTCGCCGAGATCTTCAGTCTGGCGCCCGCACCCGACCTGGCGCCCGGCGCTTTATGTCAGCGGGCCCGATATGGCCGGCGTCTTCAATGGCGAGCGGACCTGGCGCGGCGGCACCGGTCTGGCGCCCGTACCCGGCGCGGCGGCACCACCAGGCACGGCGGCACCCGTCCGCGGGCTGGCCTGGCGCCCGGCGACACCGACCTGGCGCGGCCTTCCATCCTGAGCGGGCGCCTGGCGCCGGCTTTCCGTGGCAGGCGGCCTGGCGCCAGCGGCACCGACTGGCGCCGGCGGCCCGACCTGGCGCCGGCGGCACCGTGTAGCAGGCTGGCCTGGCCCGGCGGCACACTGTGGCGGGAGGCGGCTGGCGCCCGGCTTTGACCACACCAGCGGCACCATTGGCGGGCGACCTGGCGCCAGCGAGCACCAATCCTGGGCGGCGCTGCGTCCACAGCGGGCGGCCTGGCGCCAGCGGCACCGATAAGACGGCCTGGCGCCCGGCGGCTTCAAATCCGCAGCGGGCGACCTGGCGCCCGGCGGCACCGACGCCTGGCTCGGTCGGCGGCCCTCGTCTTGGTCTTGGTCCCATCGTGTTCGGTCTGATCCCATCTTGGCTTGTTTGGATCAATCATCGCGTGAGCTTGGGGCGATCCGCGACGGAATAAACATCGCCGACTCGATTGGAATGCGTCCTCGATGTTTTACAAAAAACTAGAAGGATTGGATTTTTCGTAAAAGATATCGTATAAAACAAAGATCGATTAACGAACATCGATCCTTTAGGCTACGGTTTATTTTCACGAAAAATAGTCTTTCGTCGTATAAAGCGTTCAACGACTTAAGACAAGTCCACGGACTTACTTACGATTCTAAGAATTCAGGCCCAATCAGGCTGGCGTTTTACCGATTTCGAACATGGATAAACATCAAGTCACCGAAAACTTCGAGGATAATTACGAAGATCGTGAAAATGGAATACTTCCTGAAGAGATAAGCTTGGGCCCAAAGGCGAGGTCCATCATCTTAAGGCAAACCGACCAGGTGAGTATATAAGGAGAACAAGAAGCGAGAGGAGAGGAAAATCCGAAAATCCTAGAATCTAGACTTAGAGAACTCCTGCTAGCTTAGAGAACTTAGAACTTAGGCGGTTAGGCCAGCGAGGCAGGACTTAGAGCGTCTGGCGCCTCTGCGTTAGTTTTATCTTCTCCGCAGACCCCTGTTCCTCGGGAAGGATCTAACTATACTTCACTCAGAGCTCCGCACATAGAAACACTAGGCATTATCTTGACATGCCGCTTCTATGACCAGCGCTCATACTAGGCGAACCAGGCCCTAGAGCGTCTGGCGCCTCCTGCTCATGCAAATCTCCGCTCCTCTGGAGGATCGGACAATTCTTTTATTTCAAAGCTCCGCACATAGAAACCCTATGCATTATCTTCGACAGGCCTGTTTCTATGACAAGCTCATACTAGTCGAACCGCCCAGACTGTTCGATCTCTTGTTCAATTCTTTCTAAGCTGAACTACGTCTACTTGATCCTCGAAAGAGTGCGTAGGCAGCCTTTCTTAAGGTCAGTCTCAAATCTTAACAAAACTTTTCCGCATTTATTAGGTCACTTGTCGTTGGCTGTCGCGAGAATCCGGACCTTCAAGGAAAGTCGGGTTAACTTGGCTTTCCTCCGCAATCTTATTCATCAAAATTGTGGTTGAATTCGGTTCCCAAAGCCATCGCCTCCCTCATCGCATCGCCACTACCCGCCTCGTCCGCGCCAGCCTCGTAATCTCCCATGCGCTCCTGATCTTCTGAGTCTTGAGGTCGGCCAAGGTGCATTATTACAGTCCGGCAAGGATTGAATCGAAATCTCCCTCGGTGGCGCCTCTCCTTTGCAGGGCGATAGTCTGACTTCCTCCAACTCCAAAGGCGGCGTCATTACCTCGAAACAACTTCGAGCTCACTCAAACCCCTCGATCCCGCTAAAGCCAAGTCCCTCTTGCGGATGGCTATCAAGGACTCAAACAGGGTGGCCATCCTCGTCAGGCGACCAAAAAGTCGTCGGGCATCAGAGCAACCTCGAGGACCTACGGGTTCATCTCCTCATGAGTCGGACCTTCTGCTGAAGCGGCGGACTTCGAGGATTTTCTCTTCTTCTCCTTCTTCACCTTGGTAGCGAACGCGGTCTTCCCAAGGTCAGCTCAAGATCGCGAAGCGAACCTCAAGCTGGGATCAAGGCATGGGAGTCGACGGTCTGCAATGCAGCCTTAGTGCAGCTTCAGCACTTCCTGCGATGACTCCAGTTCCTTCGATAGGCGAATGACTTCCGACCTTTTCGCGAAGCATTCCGTCGATCAGCGACCAAACTGTCCGCAAAATAAAGGGGTAAGTATCATCGTAAAAAAAGAAAAGCGATACAAGAAATGCAGATAGATTAAAAATCGAACCTTGGAAAGATGGCCAGCGGCTCTGGATTAAGCCCTCCTGCTCTTAGCACCCGCTTCCTTTTGCTCGGATGCCGCACCAGCCCTTGCCCTTCCCTTAGGCAGCGGCATTTTCCAACCGCTAGCAGTCCCAAGGCAGTTCCCTCTTCCGGGCCGTAGATTCTATCGCATCTTCTCTTCGGAGATCACGCGATGGAGCAGTCGAAGAACCCGATGGATGAACCTGAACACCAAGAATCTGTTCAGGAACAATAACCCATGAGGCAAGAGGGCATCGGATGGGACCGGGGCTGGGAACGGAACAGGCGAGAAGGGGCGAAGGAAGCGGGAGGCTAGCGTTGGGGTCAAAAGCGGTTATCTCGAAATCTCTGACTAAAGATCCTTCCAAACTCAAAGATTTCCCGCCTACGAATAGCCAGCGGGGAAAGATCGAACGAGGAAAACCCACGGTGAGAGAACCCCTGGCGCCGGCAGCAAGCGTCCCATAAGCGGCCTGGCGTGGCAAGCCAGCCTGGCCTGGCGCCCGGCGGCAAAGCGTCAACAAGCGGCCTGGCGCCGGACAAGCCTGACGCCAGAACAACGGTCCTCGTCCTGGTCTCGGTCCCATCATGCTCGGTCTGATCCCATCTTGGCTTGTTGGATCAATCCTCATGAGTTTAGTGCGATCGCGCTCTGGAATAAACTTTTCGATTCGACTTCGATTGGAATTGTCCTCGATGTTTTCGACAAAAACTAGAAGGATTGGATTTCTCGTAGAATATATCGTATAAAAACAAGATCAATTAACTTGAACATCGATCCTTTAGGCTATCACGATTTATTTCTGAGAAAGATAGTCTTTCGAGAATTGTATAAAATGTTCAGCGACTTAAGACAAGTCCACGGACTTACTACGATTTTAAGAATTCAGGCCCAATCAGGTTATGGCGGTTTATCCAATTTCGAACATCGGATAAACATCAAGTCACCGGAAAATAGGGAAAACTTCGAGGATAATTATGAAGATCGGCGAAATGGAATACTTCTGAAGGGATAAACTTGGGCCCAAAGGCGAGGTCCATCATCCTAAGGCAAACCGACCTAGGAGTGGGTATATAAGGAGAGCAAGAGCAGAGGAGAAGGGCATCGAAAATTAGACTTAGAGCACTTTGCTAGCTTAGAAGAATTAGGGCTTAGGTGGTTAGACTAGCGGAGCAAGGCTTAGGACGTTTGGCTGCCTGCGACTCTATATTTTTCTTTAATCGCAAATCTCTCTGTCTCTCGGAGAATCCCTGTATTCGAATCTTTCATTCAATAAAATGCCTTCGAGCAAATATTACAATTCTTATTTTTATCTATTAACTTTCGATTTACGTGTGCAGCGCAGAATCCGGACCTTCAAGGAAAGTCGGGTTTACTTGGCTTTCCTCCGCAATCTTATTTATTAAAATTGACGGTGTGAATTTTGGTTCCCACAAAGAGTTTGATATCATCAGAGCATCTTGCTTTGGGAAGCTGTTCGATCTCCCAGCCCGCCAATGTCCTGTCTCGGCAAAATTTATACACTCATTCCTGACGAGACAACTCCTATGCGAGGACAAGCACACTCTATGGTCTGCATTTGGGGGCAAACCTCTCCGGTTTGGTCTTCAAATTGGGACAATTACGGTTTGCCATGCGGTCCGTTTCCTCCTGGCTACAATCCCGACACGAAGCCAGCAACTGACCCTCGTAAAGATCCATTCTGGGTTAGTCTCATCGGCAAGAAGAGGTTTACCACTATCGAACAGCTAGCTCACAAGCTCGAGACAGACAGAAACATGACTCCTTACATGAAGGTGCGTTTGGCGTTAATAATCATTGTCGACGGAGTTCTTATAGCTCCGCGAAGAAGCCCGGCCAACTTTGAGGTTAGTTAAGCTAATCGAAGATCTTGGCGTTTTTCAGTCACCCTTGGGAAGAGAGTCCTTCCTCAAGACTATTAATTGCATGAAACCTCCCAAGTTTGACAAACTCACATGCAAAGACCCCAAAGCTTGTTGAATGTCGAGGCGGAAACCTGGACTAAAGGGGTTTCTCTGTCGCTACAACTGCTTGCATTTGCAGCTGTCTCAAAGTTGCTCTCTATTATCAAGCCCCATACGACCGCTGACAATCATGGACCTCGTTGAAGATCACCTCCCAATCACCCTCAATTGCGACACTAGACATACGATTGTGAAGCTGATCCCAAGGTGATTCCTTCTTACCATTTCTCTGTTTCAGTTTCTGTTTAATCTTGCACTAGCTCTAACTCGTGCTCTCGTATGTTCTAGCTCGAAGTCACGGCACTGATACCTTTACAGAGACAACCAGAGCCTGGTTGGGGAATTTGGCCCGATGTATGTGACGATGATAGGGTTCCCTACATGGAGCAACGTATTGCTGATCGTCAGCCGTTCACAAAGAGCATGTGGCCTGGTGGGGATACTTCTGAACCTTTCATCACTTTCCCTACTGTTGTCGTTAGACAGGAGAACAAGCCGTCCACGCGAAGCGGGCGGAAATAATATCAAACTGAGAGATTGCCTCAAGAAAACATCGTCTTCCCGCAAGCAGAGACGCAACAGCACGTATTTCTCCAGAGCTGCTCCTTCCATCAGTCAACACGAGGAGCTGATGAATATTCTTAGTGGTCTGTCTTCACAATTCGGTGAATTTCATCAACAGTTAAAGTCTTTCCGCAAACAGCTACGACGAAGGAAGCGTCATTCCTCATGCAAGCGGTCCTCGTTCCATTCTCTGCTTTCGTCTTCCAAGACATGCAACAGATCACCCAGGGTTTGCAAGACATGCAGCCGTTCAGACAAAGGATGCCAGACGGATCCGACATGGACGTATTCTGATGCTGCCGACAATAGTCTTGTGAGTACACTGCATCTACAGACTAGTATGTTCGTTATAGGATTTTTATATTTTCTAAATTTGTAACTCTTGTTCTTGCAGCCCAAACCGCAAATGAATCATCATGTTGTACCGGTCCCGCCCGAACCGCTACAGGAACAGATGTGAGTTTTCACCATGTTCGTTTCAGGCTTTCCGTTATAGGATGTTTGGAATTTATAACTCTGTTTCCTGCAACCCGAGACTCATATGAATCAGCTTTTTCAAACGGATACTAACGTTCCTGCTACAGACAAATCAGTGAGTGTTCCTGACCTCTCTACTAAGTCCTCTCTTCTAAATGTTTACATTTATTAGTCCAATTATTATTTTGCAGCCTGAGACCGACATGGATGTAGATGCTACTCACTCACTCTCCCCCCTAATCAGCCAATAAACAGCATCAATATCTCCGAAAGAATGTACAACCATGCCCTATGTACAGGGAACCACCGTCCACATTGAACCCCAACACCCCTCACCCGTACACGACACACCCGTCCACAACCAATCACCCGTACAGAGTTCACCCGTCCACGACCAATCACCCGTACAGAGTTCACCCGTCCACGACTCTGACGTAGATGCACAAAAATCACCGGCTGCTATTGCGTCTGCATTGTATGATACCGGCGCAGCTCCACCCGATCTGCGACCCTTCAGCATACACACCCAAAAGCCCTCCTTCCCAAGCCCCTCTCTTCAGTGATGTTGACATCCATCTACACATTTCTGCTGACCCAATCACACCCACCCAGCCGAAATATGACTCTTCAGCAGGCCCAGCTTCCCGTAGGGCTTGCCTTTTCCCTTTGTCCCCCCGCCCTGGCTCACTAGAGAGTTCTCCAACTAAGAGTCAAAACAGCATTCCGGGTTTTGCTGTTCATGCAGCAGGGGTGAACGCATTTTCAGCCACCGCTACATCCCATCCTCCTGTATCAACGACTACAGTCCATGTAGATGAGGTTCGTATGCTTCTTTATACTCCTTTAGCATGTTTACTATTTTCTCATGGTGCATTCTTAACATGCAATATTGTGTTGGACACAATTCGATGTGACAGGCACAACCCACTGATAACAACGGCGTTATTGAGCTAAGCGACTGTGGCACTCCACCAAGCGAACTCCACATATTTCCCATGCATGGAGGGAACTCGTTGCTAAGGAGCTATTCAAATGCAAAGATATCCCAGCGCTACTCTCATCTGTCAACTTCCTCAGATACAATGGGATCTCTTCTACAAATCAATATCAAAGTTTGGAGTAAGTTTCACCATTTTTCATCGCACTTAATATCAAATCTTAGTTACTCCTACTTGGCTGTGATAAATCGTTACTCCTACTTGGCTGTGATCAATTCTTTGAAATCAGGTTTCACATCACACCTTGAAGTTGAGTTTCTCGAACAATTTCCTTCTTCAACTTGCTGTGCCTACGAATGGACTAAAAATATGTATGTTGGGGTCCACTTTCTCTAATTTTTTAGCTTCATTATCTACCGACCATTCTGATGTTCTTGCTAATCACACTATTATATTCGAAGCCCACTAACCTCTTAATTTTTTATGCAGCACATGGTAATGCTCATGCACATGTTATCTGAAGAGCCGTTCAACTACTTTCGAAAGTCAGAAACTATGCTTCACAACACCCTATCTGACATCGGGTATTCAGGAGATGTACCCTAGCTTCAGCAGGTCACGCAAGAAAGATACATTCATATGGGACAGACAGCTTTCAGATATCGTTCTCATGCCTGGCAGGAAATGGATGGAGGATGTCACTACGGTTTACACACCCATGATATGGGAAGACAGACATTGGGTTGGTCTTGCAATCAACCTCGACTTGGGACTTGTTGAAATACTAGACCCAATGATTGACCTCTACAGTGATAGGAAGGTTCAGCGTCTCATGAACCCGGTCCTGAAGTCCCTTCCTTACCGTGTTAAGAAGGTTGCTAAGTACGAGCTCACTCAATTTCGCAAACTTGAGCCGTTTACATGGATTCGCATCAAAGATATCTATTGAAATGGAAGATCAGGAGATTGTGGACCGGTTAGCATAAAGTTCATGGAAATGCATGCGTATGGTGATCCACCTCCGAGCATGTCCGGCATCACGGACAGATTGGTTGATGCGTTTCGTAAACAGTACGTTTTAGATCTGTACAAGACCATTGTACTCCCAACCTACTATAGGGAACCAAAGATCGACAAAACAGGTAAAATGATCTTTTTTTAGTCTGGACTTAGATGTCAATACGGTGTAGAGTTTGGCTGCTCAGTGAAGCCAAACAAATTTTCCTCAGCTATCGGTTATCTTTTAACTTCTAGGCATGTATTATGTAAACAACTCTCACTTTGTGCTGGCATCCCCTCGTCCTTTTGCTTTGATTTCCACCGAATATTTGTGACTTGTAATATATTTGCGTCCTCGGTCTTCCACTCTATTGCTTACGACAATGTACGAACCACCATCCATGCCCACCATCCATGCCCCCCGTCCACGTCCACACAAAAAATCCCGGTTACCTTAAGTAACCTTCTATCAGCCATTTGGGCCTTCTAAATGAGGCTCCACCCAGTATTGGAACCCATGCCCACCATCCATACCACAATTTTGAATCTAAATCGCCAAAAAACCGGTTCATTTCAAATTTAAATACGTTAACCGTATTCATACCGGATCGTTGTATAAAAATCAAACTTTCCCAATGGGAGCTCAGATTAGGGTTACAACTCTAAAAAAAAGAACTCTGACGACTCGGCGGCACTCATGAGTTCCTCCTCGTCGTCCTCGCGAACCGGTTGTCGGCGTTTGGTCCACGGTGTCCCTACACGATGCTGGTGCGGAAACAACCTCAAAACCTTCGCATCTAAAACTAAAGAAAACCCCTGTCGAAGATTCTACAGATGTGTCATTGCTTCGCAGGTTAGTGGATTGAAACCCTTTTCGTTTTTGATGGCTTCATATGTTTTTTTCAACACATATATGACACTTTCAACGACTCTATGTTATTAGAGGGAAACAGAAGACCATTTGTTTAAATGGGAAGACGAGGCTCTCTTAGACGAGATTAGGATGGTTGACGCCAAGCACCTGGATCTTATACACGATGTGCAAAACCGGTCCAAGACTGTCATGGAACAGCTAGCTGCCCAACAAGCTTCTATCGGAGAGATGAAACATGAGATAGCACACATCTTACTAAAAATCTCTCAGGGAATCGATGCCAGGCGCCTGGAGGAAACAAACATCACCCCGACATCTGGACTCGCAGCAGAACAAACTCACTCTCCACCACTCCATAACGACTCGGTCCCGCTTCACACCGCCCCCCTTAAGAACTTTGTGGTGGCTTTTGTTGTACTGGGAGCTGCGGCATTGTTCTATTTCAAATTAACTTGATCGTAATGGGAGTTGTTCATCTTCTAAGCTTATCATCTCTACATTTTCACATGCGTTATCAAGTTCTCGTTGTAGCCACACTTTTTTTTGTATCCATCTGCCTTATGTTCTACGAAGACTCATCAACCAACACCGTCTAGGCAGTGTATTTTTCATCCTACTTCTACAATTTCGATATCTGTGTCTATTAAAAGAATGAAGTAGCACACAATTCCCTCTTTGCCGTCCACAAGTACATCACATTTAAAAAAAGGAAAACATTTTGACCTCCCAATAATTACAGATCACAAACGAGTGGATTAATACACAAATCAATAGCACGACGAATACATGGATATAACCACCAAACATCTTGTTATCCAATTACAAAATCAGTTTTCACTTCATAAGCATTACAATGAAGACATACAACATTATGCCAACATATCCTCCTATTACAAAACGAACCTACTGATAACTCCGAAAAATTCAATCCTCTCCGCATCTTTGTGATTAAACTGGTCCAAATAACAAAATCCTCTCCGCATCTTTGAGCTTAAACTGGTCCAAAAAAAAAACTCCCCAAACAAAAAAACCCTTTCCCAACATCCAAACATAACAAACATACAAACACTCTGCCTCGGGTTTATATTGGAGCAGTGCACCTTGTTCGGTTGTGCCCCACCTCACGGCACCTGGTGCATTTGTTAGGTATCTCCTTCTTCTTCCTTGCAACCTGCATCAAGTCAAAGTTGCTCAGGGTTCTGTGGATTAGCAAGGGTCATCCACACAAATGGTTATAAAAAACACTTACTGGTAGTTCACCAGTTGAAGGTATGCGATTCTTGCGACGCCTCCCAGCCAGTCTCTTGGTGGTTGGAGGCAACAACACCAACTTCTGTACTTCTTCCGGAATTTCAACATCCCGTGGATCACCATGGGGTTATATGACCCCCGCGTATGTCTCTCTCCACGTCGTTGTTTTGTAACAATGACCCACCAATGTGTCATAAGTCACTCCCAAATGGCATGACCGCAAGGTATCTTAGTCTTGTCAAAGTACTTGCAGCTGCACTGCTTATCATCAATAAGCACACGGTCTGAACGTCCAAATTTGTTAATTATCTCACATCTCCAATCTGTGGAAGAATTTATCTTGCTCCCACTGACAGCTGCCATGTTTTTAGTTATCTCCTTGTCCACTTCTACATTTACTAGTCCTCTATGCTTTTCTGCCTTGGCTCTCCTAGCCCTGAACCAACGTGTCATCATCCTCTGTATGAAGATCACCAACTCCTTTACAGGTAACGTCCTCCCTTCCACTAGCGTTTTTTTCAGCTGCTCAGCTATATTGCTTGTCATTATATTGTACCTGTCTGCTGGAAAATTGGCTCTCGACGAGTGCGCAACTCCAATCTTCCCTAGATAAACACCACAGTCACTGTTTGTAGCTCTTATCTTCGCATACTGCTCCTTGTAAACACTCGGTCTATAGGCTGTCGCGCACGCAACCACTGTTTTCGCTAAACCTTTGCTTGAGTAGCGGGAGTTCACATTCCTAGCTAAATGCACAATGCAATAACCATGATGAGCTCGAGGATACACACGCTTTACTGCTGTAGCAATACAGGTTGCCCGATCCGATATTATAGCAAGCCTAGGTGAGTCTCCCAAAATTCGCTCAACTTTCTGAAGAAACCAAGTCCACGCCTCCTCATCTTCACTGTCTACAACAGCATATGCTAGGGGAAAAATTTGAAAATTTGCATCTTGCCCACTAGCAGTCAACAACACCCCCTTGTACTTTCCCCCTAGATGTGTACCATCAATCACAAGCACTAACCTCAGCTTTCGAAAACCAATCGAAGCACCAAACGCTAAAAATAAATAGAGAAATCGTTCATCTCCATCTTCATCAGTTTCTGTTTCTATATCAGCAACAGTCCCTGGATTTGCAAGCTTCAACATGTGGAGATACTCTGGCAACTTCAAATAAGAATCCTCATCTGAACCAAAAACACCAACAACAGCTTTCTCCTTCGCGCGGTAACACTTCATGTACGATGCGGACACCTTTAGATCCTCTAGTAACAGTTGCTGTAATTCTCTCGGAACTGGACCCTTACCAGCCGCACCAAATTTCGCCTTGTACACAGCAGCAATCACCTTTGAGGTAGCTCTGCTTTTATACCCCATTCTGAAATCAATTGGACAATTATGATCTAGCTGAGCCTTCCTAATCTCATAGTATCCAGTCCCCCTTATCTCATGAGCTATAACTCTCCAATCACAACGCATGTCGGGACACTGAACAACGAATGAGTCTATTTTCGTTGTTGTTTGCTTGAACCTGAACTGTTTTTTGATAGCATAGATTGCCAATGCAATTTGGCAATCCTCTTTGTTACCAAAAACCTTTCCTACGTAGATCTGCCCATCATCCTCACTTGCATCCATGTCTGGTATCTCAGATGCTTCGTAAGTGGTATCGTCGAACAGCGGTGGAATGTCAAACTCTTCGTCAGCGACATCTTCTAGTTTCCGTGTACGGGGTCGAGCTTGACCGTCCACATCCCCTGTAGACCACTGCTCTCCCTCATGTTCTTCTGGGTTGTCAGGGACCCCTCCACTAGAACCACCGGCTTCAGCGACAGGTGGAACATGTTCGGTGTTGCTGCTGGAAAAAAACCGTGGACCAGACCTCCTAAGCATCCCATCCACAATCTCATCTTCAGCGACAGGTGGAGCATGTTCGGTGTTGCTGCTCAAAAAATAACGTGGACAAGACTTCCTAAGCATCCCATCCACAATCTCATCTTCGTTGTATACGACATTAACAGCGTTCGAACCACCAAAGTCGCCACTCAACAATGGCGTCCAGAAATCTCTGTTGTATCCTCTTGGTTGAATGTCCTTATCATCTATCCCGTCTAGAGTTCGTTCATCATCACCTTGGCTACACCCACTTCCTACTCCTTCGTTGCTTTCTCTGCCACCTGCTTCCAATTCCGCCTCCAACCTCTCAGCCTCACGCACAAAGTCAACATCATCGAGATTTACTGAAGGAGCATCCGTAACACATCGTTTTCTCGACTTACTCGCTTCACCACTAGCTAACATGTTTGCTCCAAAACCATACATTCCACTAAATGGGGCCTTCTGCTTGAAACGCGGTGGAGCAGTAGCAGAGGTAGTCTTTTGTTTCAGAGCAGCAGGAGTGACAAATCCCATTCCAGTGTCGTATATGTGCTCATCCTCCTCGCCCTGTAGAACTAGAACCTCTTCAAACCTCACAAACAAATTCATTGCTCCTTTCACCCTCAAATGCTGGAGGAAATACCTTACGGCGGCATCACTGGTCATTAGAACAGGAGGTGTCGTTATCCCCGTGGCAAGTTCCATACTACTAGGTGGCCAGTAGCTTAATTTTGCATTGTAGACAGCGCTGTCGAGCTTGAACTCTCTCAAGTCACTCATTTCAAGATCTGCTAAACACATCCCCTCGTACACACTCACAAGCCTTCCCATCTGTTTCTTGTCCACTACGAAATCCCACTTGTCCCCACGTCCACAAACCCAATCTCCGGCTATTACCATACTGAGCTCATCCATTGAAAACGCCTGCAAATTGAACGGCCAACGTATTAACATAAAAGATGAAACACAATAATTAAATTAAAAAAAAAAGCATAACATAATTCAAACAAACAAACAGATTAAACAAGCCTCCAAGATATCCAATCTACAAACCTCCAAAAATCACCAAGATCTCAACTTTCAAGTCCTTCTCGTTTGAAACATAAACCTACGAACCCAACATTAATTTCACGTCGTTGTCTACATGTACTATAATCTCTCTTTTTTACACCAGCCGTTGGATCGGATCTTTCCTTTTTAATCATGTGGTTACCTAGATTCACAACAGTCAAGTAACCTACTAAATAAATGCCAAGCTAAACCGACTCAACCTTATTTCGGGAACAAGTTTAATTGAAATCAAATGATGCCTAAACCACATCAGACCAAGCTTCCTCTCATTAAGGGTATTTACGACAAACGTATTCTCCAAGAAGAAGAGAAAGTACCACACAAGTGCTATGTGGCCCTGGACGTTAACAAAACTCAAAAAGTGGCCCAATTTGTAACCAACTCGAATAATATAGGCTGAAACATATCGTCAAATTAAATCCCCACAATAAAAGCATAAGTAACTCTCCAGCATCTGACTCATCAGACTTTTAAAAGCCTGAGATACTGACATGTCATTAACTGAAAAAAATTGAAAACCTAATGAAAACATTTTATACTTCCACGTCATTTGTCTTGTGTTGTGTGTGGTTTCACTTCATGGCGATGTTCGCAGATCCAGCTCTGACGAAGAAACCGGAGAACAGCATAATCCATTGAAGCAGAAGAACGAGATCGCGGAGACTTTGCCCTCGCTTGTCTCAGCTAAGCTGTTCAAGAAAGATTTTTTCAAGATGTAGACGTTGTTGGAGAAGATGAATCGACTACAAGGATCGTATCCCATTAGTGTTTACGGTGGAGCAGCATAAATACGTCGATGAGCTCGGCTGAAAGTGACAATGCTCAGCCATTCGATCCAAGATGTACAGCTCAGATTTCCTCCACCGAATATATCCCAGCGTCTGCCTCACCTTAGCTTCATGCTCACTCCCTCATGAACAGGTACTTTCTCTCTGATTCGACATAACTGAATCGATATGAGAAATTGAGTACCTCTCTTTGAATGTTCGACCTTATTCCACTTTTTCAATTAGGCTCAAATAGAGAAAGCAGACGCTGCTAGAAGAAAACAGTACATATGAGAATGCGATATTACTATGTGAAACAAAGATAGAAGAGAAAATACATGAAGCTGGCTATTTTCTTACAAAGTTGAAGGTACGTAAGTTCACGTATTGATAGTGTTTTTTCTTCTGTCTGTGATATTGTTTTGATATGAAAAGGTTGTTCTTTTTTTTTCTGGATTCCTGTTAACACTTTGGATCTGCTTGATATCTGGTTTGCAGGAGCTAGAAAATGTTGAGGAAATCTTGAAAACTGAGCAAGTGGATGCACAAGCTTCTCTAAAAATGAAAGGCATTCCAAGAGCTCTGGTGAAGCTGTTATCCAGCCTGATTGGAAGGGTAAAGATGGAGCATGTTTGAGTGTAAACTGGTTCAAGAACAATATAAAGAGAGGCCGAACAAAAGGCGTTTTATAGATCCGAGAGATGTGATTACAAATGGATGGAAAGAGCGACTAAATAGTCGAAGAAATACAAGGCGGTATATCTACGAACTTATCGAAACCCTAGATCTAGCGGCTCAAGTAAGTATGTAAAGTCTGGATGCCCCTCTTGGTAAGCCCCTCATCCTTTTATAGGTCTATTCGTCGTTAAGCCTAGCTCGTCTTGAGCTTTGCTGGGCTTTCCTCCTAAGCGGGCCTTAAGGTCGGCCTCCTAGAGCATCTTTATTGGTCAGTTCTAGATAGGTCACTTTAGCCGCGTGGCTAAAGATGCTCAAAGCCGAGCCGTTCCTTTCTTCTTTGGGAGTCGCTGGGCTATCTCGGTGTGTCAGGTTTCCACATTTGATGGGCCTTGCGGGGGGTGCAACCCATCTCCTACAATAAGTCCCCCCAGTTCACTTGTGAGTCGGGCAAGACTCTTAAGTGAATTTGTAAACGAAGTTTTGATCGAATGGTGGGAACTAAGGCGAGCAGCGTCTAGTCGCATTTTCGACTTATTGCCGAGCGAGTCTAATCAGCGTGACCAGGGCGTCCGTTTTCGGATTGCTGAATCTTAAGGCGTGCTTATCCGGCCAGTGGGGCGTGTTTAATCGTGAGATGGATCACGGTCCTTGAGGGCTCGCCATGTCGCCCAGGGGAGCGTGTTTAGATGATCGCTCTAACATACTTAGCCGTGCGGGTAAGGCGCCCGTCTTCGGGATGCTCGTATAAGGTGAACGGTTTGGTTTAGGTCAGAATCCTGGTTTGACGACAACCGATCTTGGTTGAGGCGGAAGACGAACCATCGTTGAAAACCCACTTTCCTCTAAAAAGCCCAATTAGGCCCTTTTAAAGCGTAATTAATCGCTGGGAAGCGTGCCTTAATCTTTGCTATAAATAGGCGGTTTTCGTCACTTTCTTCATTCTTCTCTGCACTTGGTATTTCTCTTCTCTCCCTTCTCTCTACTTTCTCTCTCAGATTCGCGATTTAGGTAGTCGAATCCCTTAGGTATTCGGTTGGCGTGCTTTGAGTTATGTCGACGGAGAATCGACTGTCTATGGAGAAGCCCGTCCCGGTCCCTTCTAGTCCGGCTGAGGGCGTCCACGGCTCACGGAGTCGCTCGGCGACTTCAGTCTGGTTCATCGGGCGATCACGAGATACAGCGAACCTCGATATGTCATGGCGTCTCTTGGTCAGCCGGCGCTACAGATTGATCCGAAGAAAGGTCGGCTATTGATGGAGAGGATGATGATGTTGGGGGCGTTCTAGTGGAAGTGAAGTAGGTCGAAGAGATCGGACAGTTCAGCGGGCGAGGAAGCGACAGTTCAGATTCATCTGTCCCAACTCAACAAGAGTTGTGGGAGAAACACCGGCACGTCCGCTTTGATCAGATCGTCTGCAGGCCGACTGTGTATCATCCTGGTGGGATTTTCGAAGAATTGGCCCCGCTCTCTCCGAGGCTTCTGAGGGATCCGTGGGCGAGGTCAAGCTGGGGCGTTTTGAACTTGTTCCACCCATAGCTTCGGTGAGAGGTCTGTTGAGGCGCTACAGGGGAGCTGGCGTAACGTACCTGATCCCTTCTGCTGAGCAAAGACCTTGGTCCCCTCCGATCGGCTACCAATGCCTGTATGAGTCGTATTTCGACGATGATGCAAAACTGTGGTTCCGATTCCCCGGTTGATTACATCGTACGTGAGAAGGCGTGGGATTGCGATCAGCCAACTGAAGATCGGCTCGATCCGTAACGCGGTAATGCTGATGGTGATGGCGGATATCGATATCTCAATGACTGTGAGAGTCTTTGAAGAGTTGGCGACTCTGAAGGCGAGCCAAACTGTCTGTTCGGTGAAGATGCGTTCGAGTTACAATGTTCTGACCGGCCATCCTAGGAAGGCGAGGGACTGGCAGCATTCTTACTTTATGTCAAGGCTGGCGAGCGCCGAAGAATGTCTTGAGGACGACTTTCCTGTCCTCACGGAATCTGAAGATTGGTAGATTACGATAGCTACTGGCCTACTAGCCTTGCCGTTCCGCTAACCTTCCTGTTTAATTTTTGCAGGTAGACATCGAATCACGATTGCATATCCGAGAAGTTCTTCGAGTGCACAGGCGATAGCTGCTGATCACCTCCGTTGGCGGTTGAGTCGAGTGGATTAAATCGACAGCAAGCCGGATCGCGAGAGGTATGTCGGTCTTACCTTGAATTTTCAGAGCTACTTCCCTTGTAATAAACTTACGCAAATACTTCGTTTATGCAATGTCGGGGAGTCAAGGCTTCCTTTAATCGTAGGTCCCCGCAAATCTCGCTTGTCTCTTTTCACCAGGAAACAGCAGAGACTTCTCAAAAAAGCGCGTGAAATGTCTGGGACTCCGGATCTGAGCGCTCTGCTCAAAGGGAAGCTCCAACTGCTGAAGAAGTCGGCTGCTACGGGTTCGTCGGCTAGTCGAGCAAGCGGGCGCCTCTCAAAAGGCGCTTGGAGCGCTCGATCAAGCTGTTGATGCGGATCCTCCGCTGCGAACCGAAGAAGAAGTCTCATAAGAAGGGAGGGAAAAAGCGTTCCTTCAAAGAAGACGAAGGTTTCAAAGGATGGGTCCCATACGGCGAAGGGTCTTTGGAGGGCTCCTTGGTGGAGAAGAAGAAAACAAAGAGGTGTAGGTCAAGATGGCGGGGAAGGTCGCCACGATCTGGCTGAGGATTCGTGGGAGGCCTGGAAGCGGCGTCGGAAGAGCGGCGGTAAGAAGGCAAAGAAAAGGGGCTCCAAGCGAGCAGCAGTCGCTGTTTCCGATCCTATGCCAGCGCGTTCCGACGGTTCTCCTCGCGCGGGTAGCGTGACTGGAGTATGCGGCTCGCCTGCCAAGCCGACTCCTGGGGGTGTTCTGGTGAGAACTCAATCCCCTGATAGGCCTCAGAATCCTTCGATCCAAGATCCTGGTAGCGAACCTCGCCGTGCCAGCCTATCTGAAAGCTCTCTCGGGAAGAGGCCGAGGATTGACTTCTCGGATCGCGTGGAGTTCCTGTATAATGAAGGAACTCCATTAGTATACAACCGGGGCGGTCGCGGAGCTCTCGCCAAATCGGGGCGGTCCTAAGGAGATGCGCGGTTGGCGATCGTCTTCAAAGGCGACTATATCGAGCTTAAACTGCGAACAAGGCAGATGCGCCCTTTTCTTTTCTCAATATCTCTTAGGAGTTCGGTTACTTGATATCCCATTCCTTTTGTTTAAAGGCTAATTCAGCGATCGTTCGGTTTGTTTGCTAGGCTGACGGGAGCATGAGCGTCCTCGTTGAGCGGTATGACACTGCGCTGAAGCGGACAATGACCGAGCTTCGGTGCCGTAAAGCTATCTAGGGTAAGGCTTGGGGTCATCGAGACTCAGAGCCGACCAGGGCGGGTCGGAAGAAGACCCTCGAGGAGAAGGAAGCTCTCAGCGTAAAGTTTGAGGAGCTAGAGGCTGCACTCAAGGCTGATCGTGCGGCTAGAAGGAACTTCAGCGAAGCAGCGGCTCTTGAGCGGGCAAAAGCCCAGCAGGAGGAGAGCCGAGCTTCTGGCGGAGGGCCTGGTTGCTCAAAACTGGTTGAAGAAAGGCGGAGGCTGCGAGACTTCGCTGACCAAGAAGGTCTCCGTGAGAGGGTTCGGGTTCAGTCTGCCATGACTGACAAGCTCAGGCGTCGAATCGATCGCGTCCGCGTATCTGGCTCAGCGATCTCTTTGAGCGAAAGAATTTGCTGGGGCAGGCTGCGGCACGAAGAGATGTCTCGAGATGATTCGTGAGGCGGAGATTACCGGAGCTCATCGGCGTGTTCGTTCAACAAGAGGCGAGCATCAAGCTAAAGCTGCTGAGCTTCGGCGTCGGTCCGCTTCTGAGGAAGACTTGGCTCTTTCCCTTTCGTTCTCGGTCTCGATTAGTCAATGAGGAATTCATGGCCACTCTTGATCCGTGCAGATTGAGCGAGGATCTGGTTGGCTCGAGTCGGCAGCGACCGTACCCCTCCCCTGACTTTGGAGGTGTCGGCCGATCTTCGGTCAGGATCTGGCCGACCACGGCTCCTTCCGTAGAATCTGATCCTCCAGTCGCCGAAGAGACTGTTGAGGAGGGTGAAGTCCTGGCTCTGGAAAACTTCGCCTCGGATGCCGACTTGGCGAAGGTTGTCGAGGTTCATGACTCTTCCCCGGCGAAGAGGAGAGCGATGATGAAGAAGGGCTGCGGCTTTTAGACCCTGTCAAACCGGGAGCCACTGCAGGAACAGGAGAAGGGGGAACAGGAGAAGGAGGAGGAGTCAGTCTCGGTCGATGCTTTACACTCGGAGGCTAGCCTACCACCTGCTCCTATTGTTGAAGATCATACGCTCCCGAGAGCCATCTGCGTGATTGCTTTGTTTGAATCGTTATTTAGTCTTTTTCTTTGGATTTTTTGTTTCCTTTTGGAGCCCTGCTGGGTTCGTCCCCGTTGTAAGATTAGAACATATGGTTCGTTTATCCGGTAAGCCGCCGATTTGAGTGGCTTCTTAGTTATTTCGCTGTTTTGGCATCCGTTTCGAACTCAACTGAATTCAACGGTTTGCATGAATTTATTCGAGTTGAAAAATGCTAAATGCGAGCATATTAACATGCTTAGTTGAGAGCAAAGGATCCAGTCCAGCCGGCTATTGAACAGCGAGTTTAGTCGATAGCGTCCACTCGTTATTCAGGCGGTGGCTTTGGATTTTGCTCGAGTGTCGGTCAATGTAGCGACTACATAGGTGGCCTTACGGCTCATCGTTCCCTCAGCTAAGTGTCTGATCAGGACCAGGCTGATTAATGGGAGTCGCGGTGTCGGCGTTTTCGTATGTTGGCGAGAATCACGGACATCGCCTTGGTCAGTTGTTGGACCGTAACCAAAATTTTTGATTTTGGTGTTGTTACAGCTGGACGGTTAGGGCTACCATACCTCGGGGAGAGGATCAAGCCGTTAAGTAGTTCGATTTAGCCGAGCAAAAGTGGCTTTGAGAGCATTTACTCGGCGAGTAGAAGTGGCGCAAGGTGTGCATCTACTCGGCTTTTTGTGAGCGGAAGTGATCGTGATCATCCGTCGAATTTAGTCGATCGGTTAGAAGTGACGCTTGTTCATCTACTCGATCGGTAAAGATAGTAAAGGGTTTGGCGGTGCTCCGGCGAAGAAGATCAAGTAAGGTTATGCTAGATCCTTACGTAGTCGGAAAGTGATGGGTCTACGAATAGTGCGGCGCAGGTGCATGGAGTTCCATGCCCTTGGGGCGTCTTCTCGGTGGGCGTCTGAAGTCGGTAGATGCCAGGCTGCGACTTTGACTATCTTGTAGGGTCCTTCCACCGTGCTCGAGTTTTCCAGCGTTCAGTTCCTTGGTGTTCTCGAAAACCTTGCGCATGACTTGATCGCCCAGCTCGGTGGTCTTGCCTTAACCTTCCTGTTGTAATAACTCTCAATCTGGTGCTGGTAATTCTGGATTCGAGCAGAGCTTGATCTCGGCGTTCCTCAGTTCGTCAAGTCGTTAAGGAGCATGTCTTCATTGAGCTCGGCGTGTTGCGGCATTTTGGAATGGCGGAGGCTACTGGCGTTGACTTCAGCTGGGGCCATGGCCCGACTCCATAGGAGAGAAGGGTGTTGATTTGGTGGCCCCTTGGAGTCGTGCGATGGCTCCAAGGACTCTGTCGAGTTAAATCCGCCCAGTGGCCTTTCTTCAAGTCAAAGCGTTTCTTGATTCCATCCATGATGAGTTTGTTAGATGACTTCGGCCTGGCGTTCCCTTGGTATCTTGGTGTGGAGGGCTTAGCCGAATGCTCCATTTTCATGAGAACTCTTTGAAGGTTCCCGACATAAATTGGGAGCCGTTGTCGGTCACTATCTCGCACGGGAGACCATGGCGGCAAATGACGTTTTCAGACGAAACCGCGGACTTCCTTGTCGGTCACGAAGAAGGCTTCGCCCGATCCATTTCGTGAAATAGTCGGTTAGGACTAGGATGAAGCGGCGTCCTCGAAACGACCATGGGACCAATGATGTCCATAGCCGCGCATGAGCGGGTATGGAAGCGGTGGGCGTCGTAGCGCACCGGTTGGACAGTGGATTCTGGAGCATGTCGCTGGCACTTGTCGCAGCGACGGGAGTATGATTCGCAGTCGAGTTCATAGTTGGCCAGAAAAGTCCTGAGTTTCTGATCTTTAAAGCTAATCTTGGCGTCGCGGTGGTTTCCTCCGCACCATCGTGCGTTTCGCCATTACGCATCGGATCTCGTCACCGTGGATGCATTTGAGGAGGACCCGCTTGCGTTGTATCTGTATAGTTAAATTCGTTCATGGCGGTAATGGCGCTTCGCCTTTTTAGTCGTCTGGCTTCCCATTTCGGATGGCAAGACACCATTCGAGAGGTAATTAATGAACTCTGGCGCCAGTCAGCGGGCTGTTGGTCGGACTGGGTCATCTCAGTGTCGTTGATAAGGCGGCGATGGTAACCGCCGGCTGAAATGCTGATACTTGGTTCGTCGATGTGATGTATTGGGATGGTTCTTTTGACTTGATCACGGAGCCTGCTGCCAAGGGCTGCTAGTGCGTCAGCGCGGCGTTAATGGCGAGGCACCTTAGTGAGCTCGAAGAATTGAATTCTCTTGCTAAGTCTTGGGCGACACGGAGGTGGCGTCCATTGATCGTTCGGCGTCGTAATCTCCGTTGAACTGACTGGCTACTAGCTGTGAATCACAATCACGCACTTAGGCGTTTTGCTTTGGCGGCCTTTGCCAAGCGAAGGCGGCTATCAATGATTCGTACTTCGGCCGTTGTTCGACGCTGGGAAACCAAAGCTGAAAGATTGTCGTATCAGTTCACCAGTTGGGGACTGGAGTTGGACACCAGCGCTGAGCCTTTGTTGATGAGAGCCGTCACATGCAGTATCCAGTTCTGGTTTAGTGGTTGCAAATCCTGCTCCAGTTCTGGTGCCAACTTCGACAAGGAAGTCGGCTAGGACCTGAGCTTTTGCGGCTGTTCGATTTTGTAAGTAATATCTGGCTTCGCCGAGCTCCACAGCCCACTTGGTGAGGCGACCAGCCGGTTTGTGTTCTGGGGCGGTGCGGGCGGCTGATCGGTGAGTACCTCAACTGTGCGACTGGAAGTATGGGCGCAGCTTCCTCGCTGCTTCTACTACGGCTAGGGGCCATCTTCGAGGGTTGGATAAAGTCTCGGGCGGTCATGCCTGCTTGTGTAGAAGATCGGCTTCTGCTCCCCTCGGTCCTCTTTAATGAGGACGCTGCTGACCGGCGCTGGACACTGCAATGTAGAGTGACAGACGTCTCCTTCGCCTGGCTTGGCAAGAACGGGCGGGTCGTGAGGTACTTCTTCAGTTGCTGGAATGCCTCCTCGCACCTCGTCCCAAATGAACTTTTATTGCCACGGAGAAGGTCGTAAAAAGGGAGACATTTGTCGGTCGACACGGAGATAAATCTGTTAAGAGGCGTGATGCGGCCAGTCAACCGTTGGACTTAGCGGCTGTTCTTGGGGCTAGGAAGGTCGAGGGCGGCCGATATTTGCCAGTTGGCCCGATGCCTCGTTGGGTAACGATGTAGCCGAGGAATTCGCTGAAGAGACTCGAGCGTGCATTTGGCGGTTAACTTCATTCCGTACTTGTTGAGTACTTCAAAACGAAGCGTAAATGGCTAAGATGATCTTCAGCGTGCAGGGACTTGACCAGCATATCGTCGATGTACACCTCCATAGTCTGACCCAGTTTGTCTGCGAACATGCGGTTAACGAGCGTTGGTATGTAGCGCGGCGTTCTTCAGTCGAATGGCATGACTTTATAACAGTATGTTCCTCGATCTGTAATGAAGGCGTTTTCTCGATCGTCGGGGTGCATCATAATCTGATTGTATCGAGAAGCGTCCATGAAGGTGAGCATCTGTTCCCGCGATCGACTCCACGAAGCGGTCAATGCTCGGTAGTGGATAGCTGTCCTTAGGACATGCTTTGTTAAGGTCGGTGAAGTCGATGCAGGTAGCGACTTCCGTTCTTCTTCTTCACTACTACGGGTTAGCTAGCCACTCCGGTAGCGAACCTGTGTCGAGCGGCCCAGTAGTCGTCGCGACTTCGTTCACTGCTTCCGATCGGTCGGTCCTAGTTTGCGTCGCTTCGGCGGATGGGCTTGAACGCGGGGTCGACGTTAAGCTCATGGGTCGTGATAGCCGGATCGATCCCTTTCATGTCCGATAAGGACCATGCGAAGGTGGACACGTTATCTCGAAGGAACGTGAGTAGTGCCTGCTGCATGTCGTCGGCTAGAAGCGCGCCGATTCGCACCGTCTTACTGGGATCGGAGTCGTCTATCGGCATCTCTAGGATGTCGTCTTTCCGAGGATAGGGTGAGCTGGTGGGATGAGAAACAGCGTTAACGAGGGATGGTGAGCGCTGTAGCTTGACGGTGGCTATCAGCAGGTCACGCGCGGCTTGCTGGTCTCAGGGCCGGTTTTGATTGTCCCGCCTACCCCGGGAACTTGATGCACTGGTGGTAGGTAGGCGGTATTGCTTGCATCGAGTGTATCCATGGTGTCCCAAGGATGACATGGTAGGGTGCCTTGGTGCTAACCACGCGAATTAACCGTCCTGTAGCGCCACCCGCTTCGGACGGGAAGAGCGGTTGTGCCGAGGATGGTTTCGAGGAACCGTTGAAACTGTCAGCGTCCTCGGCGAAGGTTTTACGCTGGCGAGATCGATTCCCATCTTTTCAGCGTTGCTTTCGAAAGATAAGGTCGACGGAGCTGCCTGTGTCGATCAGCACTTTGGTTACATCATATTCGCCGATTTGAGGGCGACTAGCAAGGATCGTTGTGTGGGACGTGAACTCCAGTCAGATCATCGGAAGAAAAGCTGATCGGGTGTGGCTTAGCGGCGGCGTGGGCCATCGCGGCGGTTGCTTGGCGTCGGTAATCTTTGACTGAACGAACAGAGTCGCCACAAGGTGACGAGCATGAATGGCGTTCAATCGTGGTGGCGTGATAGTTCGTTTGATATCTAAAGCGAAGGTCCACGAAGGCGCTCTGGTGCGTCGGCCGATGGCACGGTTTTGCAGATGGCGTTGGTCGCTCTAGCCGCCTCCCGATCTGTTGGCTTGGAGCGATTGAGCGCCGTCATCGGTTTCCTTAGCGTTGAGTTGGTCGCGCAGATCGGCGACCGGCGTATCGGTCGGCAGGTAGGCTCGCCGGTTCCTGACGTTGTGACTTGCTGGTTAGAGCTTAAAGCGAAGATCGGCGCAGTTGACTTCATCGCCTGTTGTGGCCTTTACGCGAGGAGGTTCCGAAATTAAGCGGCATTGCGAGCACTCATCCTCATCGTCGGCGATAGGGCTGCTGAGCGTATCACCGATCGTTGTCGGTCGCCGGTTGCTCCTCGTCCGCCCGAAGAGGCTTCGTTGTCGGCGTCGTGCGGTGTCTGTTATTTTCGGCGTTGCTCTCGCCCTTAGCCAGACTTTCGCTGGTAGCTTCTCCTTGTTTTGGACCAACTTTACCGGTTTTCTGTTTCGGTTTTGGAGGTTGAACTTTGAAGTCGCCACTCTCAACCTTTGAAAGGAATTGGGCGTACGCCATCCGACATTCAGACGTATCGTGCCCTTTGACATCATGGTATTTGCAGTGCTTGGTGAGGTCGACTCCTTTAGAGGATCCGCACCCGTAGTTGGTGGCGGGTAGTGTGGGTGGATTTGGCGGCGGGGCTGGCAGAATTTTCAGGGCTGCGGTCTCGATTGTACACATTCAAGGCTCGCTCGCACCGGCTTCGTGACTGGTCGGTTGTTTTCGTCGACAACGAACAAGAGACCGTTCTTCGGATTGTTTTTATCGGCAGGGGCGTGCTGGCGTGGTTCTTGCTTTGCTTCAGCGGGTTTAGGCATCGGTGTTTTTGCAACGCCATGCTTAACCAAGATTGCTTTGGTATCTTCCTCCATGCGGATGAAGTTGTGCGAGCGGGCGATGGCGTCCTGGAGAGACGTGGAAGGGCTTCGATACAAGTCCTCTCGGAACTTGGAATCCAGGTGCAGAGTGTTCATCAGAGCGTCGATGGCGATGTGGTCAGGGATGTCGATCCTGGACGACCGATTTAGCGCTCCATGAAGTCGCGAAGGCTCTGGTCTTTCGTTTGCTTGAGGTTCCATAAGCTGGAGGCCGTCGTTTCTCGCTTGGCAAACATGATGTAGGTCTTTAGGAACGCTGATGAAAGTTCCCTGAAGCTGCTGATGGAGTTCTCCGAGAGTCCTGAGAACCAAGTTAAAGCTTGTTCGTGAAGTGTCTCCACGAACAGTTGACAGTAAGCAGCATCCTTCTCGTCATCGGGTAGTCGAGCGCGAGCCATTGCGATGTTGAAGGCTGTCATATGCTCCACGGGACAGCCGCCAGGTTTTATCTTGCGGGACCTTTATCTTCGATTTTCGGAAGTTGGCGTCGGTCGGGCGCTGGTAAGCGAAGTACGTTGGTTGAAGCGCTTTTCGATCTGTGGCGCAGCACTGGTGACCTTGTGAATGGTGGAGCTCATTTGTTGAAAGTTGAGTTTGGCGGCTATCTCACGTATGGTGGTGAGATCTGGACCAGTGGAGCTGCTTGCTGGGGGAGTTTCAGTGGGTTCTAACTCTTGAGGCGTCGTCGTGGCTGGAACCGTAGGGTTAGTGTTGAAGAGTTGTCGTCGGAAGGTCGAGGGTTACTCGTTTGTCGGTAGACGCTGTCAGCGCCCGCCGCGAGCATAGCGAGTTGAGCTTAGGTTTCTTACGTATCTCGTCCTGTTGGTGGCATAGCCGGAGCTCATGAAGTCGAGCGGAAGAGGAGTCTCGGGTTCGAGGGTGGATTTGGCTCCTCCCGGCGTCGCGGAGGTACTTTCGGATCTCCAGGCATGATGGATCTGTAACGCTACTTTGTTCTTAGGCCCCACGGTGGGCGCCAAATTGTTTGAGTGTAAACTGGTTCAAGAACAATATAAAGAGAGAAGCGGGGCGAACAAAGACGTTTTATAGATCCGAGAGATGTGATTACAAATGGATGGAAAGAGGTAAATAGTCGAAGAAATACAAAGCGGCGGTATCACGAACTTATCGAAACCCTAGATCTAGCCGCTCAAGTAAGTATGTAAAAGTCTGGATGCCCCTCTTCGCGTCGCCCCTCATCCTTTTATAGGTCTATTCTGTCGTTCGCCCTAGCTCGTCTTGAGCTTTGCTGGGCTTTCCTGCTAAACGGGCCTTAAGGTCGGCCTCCTAGAGCATCTTTATTGGTCAGTTCTAGATAGGTCACTTTAGCCGCGTGGCTAAAGATGCTCCAAAGCCGAGCCGTTCCTTTCTTCTTTGGGAGTCGCGTGGGCTATCTCGGTGAGTCAGGTTTCCACATTTGATGGGCCTTGCGGGGGGTGCAACCCATCTCCTACAGAGCACATGCAGAGGCCATGAAATTTGTTATGCTACAGAAGTTGGGGAACAAAAAGAACCATTTGGTTAGATTTTGTTTTTACTTTTTATTTGTATGGAACTATGTTGTCCTGTATACCTGAGTTTTGTGTAAGTTATTTGATTCTTTAGAGGTTAATGGAAGAGAAGGTTTAGGAGTTAGAGAGGAGTTGGACAGTTATACAGGAAAGAGCACTGAAGCCGCCTTCTCCAGGTACTTCTCGTCATCAACTTTCTTCATGTTCTCACACGTGAAACTTCAATATAATTTGCTGTTAAAAAGGCCAAAAAACTATGTTAGATAGCTTATTTTCATTAAGAACCCATTAGATCTGTTTTTGGTTCTGTTAGAAAGGTTGATAACCAGAAAAGTTTCATTCGCGTTATCTGAGTGGGAAGGTTTTGATTTTACAGCTCAGAGAGAGAAGACACTGGATAAACAACTCCATACTATAATTGAGCAATTAGCAAAGCAGGTCAATCTCAAGCTGTATCAATCTACATTTTTTCCTTTAGACGGGTTCTTAACAGAAACTTTGATATGCCTATCAAGCACAAGCAGAGGAGATCGTTTGTGAGATTCATTCGAACAAGTTGGAATATAGAGACTGAACAGGTTGTGGATAAGATATGATAGCTTTAACGTCAAGGGGAACGCTGCAAAGAGCAGATTCAAAAGAACAAATTCAGATAGAGGATTTGGATTAGACCATGAGGTTCATGCTCATTCCTACCTTCCATATTCAACTGCTACAAAAAATGAGACGCAAACAAGGCTTATGTATCACAGGTCAGCATTTGTCGTCTATATTTTGGCTTTGCACTTCCTGGTCTTCATCAAGATTTCTTTTTGAGATATTATGTACGATGCTTTTAGATTTTGAATGGGGTCAAAACATTGCATATAAAATTGAGTTTATAGAGATATGATAACTGTTCACAAATGGTTTCCCTTCTTGCTGCATATGGATACATAACAATCAAATACCGAGACTCCTACAAGTATCTTTCTTTGAAATTTTTTCTTTTGCTAATTTAAGATGTTGGTCTCATCTATTCCTGAGGGATGGTTTTTACATCTGTGTCCTCATCATTTGCAGCAAAATATCATTCCAAGTATCAATAGGTCCAGGAAGCACCAATGAATACAACCATTTCTTAAATTCATCTATGAAACAAGTCCAGCTCTGATTCTTCTAAGACAACTCTTGGTATTCATTGAAGAAACAAATACATACCATTAAATCGCATCTTATGCTTATTATTATGGGTCAAATTGTTATGATATTTATTGGTGTATATGTTTTTTTTTGAAAATTCTAAAGAAATATTGATACACTGTCAAGAGTTGTAGACATTGCATTATCCAAGTTAGCTAAATACCTTTTTGGAACAAAAATTAGCTTAATACTAATTCAGTAAATATATAAAATCTCCGCCCGCGGTTTAGTAATTATCTACTTTAATTTACCTTTTGCAATATGGCAAACTGTCAACGCAGTTCGATGTTTTCCTTTTATTTTTTTGGTATTTTTAGATAAACTAGATTTTCTGTTTGGACAATGTGCTATTATTATATTCTCGAGAACAAAAACAATCATATGAAAAACGAAATTTTCTCTTAGAGATAAATAGAAAAGTATACCTCGGATAATTACTATAATAATAATAAGTACTATCTACTTTTATTTACTTTGCTATGTACTCTTATTTACTAAAACTTTATGATACCGATTATTTACTTTGATAAAAAATTAAAAACAGAAAGCGTAGAGAGGGGGAACATATTAGGGTTTGGTCAACAATGGATCAGCAAGAAGAAACAACCGAAGAAATCAACAAAAGAAGAAGAATACAATCTCCGTCAACATCCTTTTTTCCTCCCGATCTAATCCCGGAGATACTCTCAAAGTTGCCTGCGAAATCTGTTGGCAGGTTTCGTTGTGTTTCAAAGCTATGGTCATCAATCACCACCGATCCATACTTCATCAACAAGTTCGAAACTCAATCCAGACAAAAGAAGCCAAGTCTTCTTGTCTGCTTCAAAAAAAGAGGTGACAGGTTGTTTGTTTTCTCGATTCCACAGGACCGCAAGTCTTCAAACGAACCTCATACAATTCCTTCTCAGCCTGTTCACAGTTATCATATGACATATCCTAAATCATATCGCTTCTTGCCTAGCGTATCTGTCCACGGGTTGATCTGCTGCTTTCAAAACGCTAAAAACTCAGAATCTGGAACCCTACAACGAGAAAGTTGTACATCCTAACCAAACCTGAAAAAGCTGGGAGAATGCACAATTCTTATTAGGATATGATCCAACTGATGCTAAATACAAAGTTTTGTGCATTCGTTTTCATGAAACCACTGACGAGGTTTGTGTTTTAACATTGGGATCAGCTCAAGAATCATGGAGAAGGATCAAAACCAACCATAACCATTGTCTTAACTATTATCCTGCCCATGTATGCACGAACGGCTTTATTTATTATACAGCATACACTGACAAGACAGATAGAATTGGCTTTATAATGCGCTTTGATGTCAGATCTGAAAAGTTCCATATGATAAAATTTCCGTGGAATGATATGAGGTATATTGTTGTACTCATATATCAGGGAATGTTCGCTTGTCTTAGAAGTACTTATCCAGGTGATAGCATTACATTGTGGATTTCACAGGATGCAGAGAAACATGTTTGGTCTTGCGCCTTATTACTATGATCATTTGAATAGTAAATTGGTATCACGGATGCAGGCGAGATTGTTTATGTACCAGAAAAGTGTTACAAATCGTTTTACGTTATATATTATGATTCGAAGAGAAACAAGTTCCACAGAGTTGAGTATAAAGGAATCGCAG